>CP129449.1:35625000-35670000 GCA_030445155.1 Quercus variabilis
GAAATATAATTTCACTGAGCCTTATTAATAATTATATCCCAAGACTCTAATATGATATCATTTGACCCCTCCATGAAATATTCATAGTGAACAAAGTTATAATGAACTGTCACTTTGTAAACAATCATTTTATTCCTTCAGTACCCAATTTAATCTTTTAGTTATTCATATTTATGAAATATAATTTCAATAAATATAAACTTTAACAAATCCTTACTAAAGTGGCTGGCCCTGAATAACCAGTTCCCATTAAACTTATTTCAAGAGAATATTTTGTGTCTTTATAGAAAGAGATTATAGATTCCATCTTGAGAATATGTGTTCCCTCAACACTACGTGTGGTTACCTAACATACTAAGGTTTTGACCGTTAAATTAGATCTCACTCATAATATATCAAAGTAACCTACATTTCATGATTAGATTCACTATCCTCTCAGGATTGAGTCTATGAAATTAGAAATCGTGAGACTAATTATTCAAGTGACAGTTGTTAATTGAATAATTAATCTTACAGCGGTCCAATTTAATATGTTTTACACACTTAAGACATATCAACATATCAATTAGAAGTCTCAACTTCTATGATCAAGAAAAATCATCTTAATTGATGTGTTATAGTCTTCGCAGATGAAATGCCCAATTTCATCAACAACTATGAACTACATTTTAAGTTTACAAGAAACTTGTGATTTATATCTTCTGTAATTGAATTACATAAATCACATACAATGCATCCCAAGGATTATGATAATGTTCAATTAGTTCATTTACAAATAGTCTCATATAATTAAACAATTTAATTATTTAACATGCCAATAAATCGGATTTTAGGACATAAACCCTAACAATCTCCCATTTGCCCTCAAAGACAATTTTGCATATATTTGACATTTACTTCCCTTTAAAGTAAATCATAATCACTCTAAGGCAATGTTTAGAAAGAAGTTTCAACCAGATTTATTGCATAAATTATATTTTCTACTACTATATCCACGTACTCATATTTCTCTAATGAGAAAATACTTAATGTGTATCTTCACCACTTAGGTGAACACATATCTTGAAGACAAATTTCATGAATCACAGTCAAACTACAAGCCAGTGTTTATGCAACTAGTAATTATCAAATCCTCTCTTTCGTGGATAAGCACATAATCTCCCATTCTCCTAAGATATTTGAGTATATGCTTTGCTTCCACTAAATTATGTAATTCTGGATTTTAATTGATATTTGCTTACCATGCCTACTACAAAATAGATATTTGGCCTAGCATATAGCAAGCATAACTAAGACTTTTCGATTAACATGGTATAAGGAACAGTTTTCATATGCCATTTCTTTTATAAGTATTAGGACTATAGCCCTTTATTAAAGATTTTTAAACTTAAAAGATAGGAATCCTTTCTTGAAGTATCACATGCTATACTTGACTAAAATCTAATCTATTTAAGCAATCCAGAATGATGTTTTTTAATTTTTTAAAAATTTTTGCTACTTTTTTTGGAATTCTCTAGTTTTGGTCAGGTAGAAACCAATCGGATCGAACTTTTTTTTTTTCTCTCTTTCTTGACCTTTCCCGACCCGTTTTGGCTTGAAATAATGCTAGAATGAGGTTTTTTAATTTTTTGAATTTTTTTTGCTATTTTTTTTCGAAATTCTCTAGTTTGGGTCCAATAGAAACCGATCAGATTGAAAAAAAAAAAAAAAAAAAAAAAAAAAAATTCTCTCTTTCTCGACCTGTGTCAACCCGTTTTGACTTGAAATAATGCCGGAATGATGTTTTTTAATTTTTTGAATTTTTTTGCTATTTTATTCAGAATTCTCTACTTTGGGTCAGGTAGAAACCGATCAAATTGAAAATTTTTTTTCTCTCTTACTCCACCTGTCCTAACCCGTTTTGACTTGAAATAATTCCAGAATGATATTTTTTAATTTTCATAATTTTTTTTCTATTTTTTTTTCGGAATTCTCTAGTTTGGGTCGAATAGAAATCGATCGGATTAAAAAAAAAAAAAATTTGTCCCTCCTTCTCCACCTGTCCCAACTAGTTTTGCCCTGAAATAATGCCAGAATGATGTTTTTTAATTTTTTGAATTTTTTTTTATTTTTTTTGAAATTCTCTAGTTTGGATCGGGTAGAAACTGATCGGATCGAAATTTTTTTTTCTCTCTTTTTCGACCAGTCCTAACCCGTTTTGCCTTGAAATAATGCCAGAATTATGTTCTTTTAATTTTATAAATTTTTTTGCAATTTTTTACGAAATTCTCTAGTTTGGGTCGAGTAGAAACCGATCAGATCGAAAAAAATTTTCTCTCTTTCTCGACCTGTCCCGACCCATTTTGACTTGAAATAATGTCAGAATTATGTTTTTTTTTTTTTTTTTTTTTTTTGGAATAGGTAAAAACCGATCGATCGGGAAAAAATTTTTTTTTCTCTCTTTCTCTGCCTATCTCTACCCATTTTGGCTTGAAATAATGCCAGAATGATGTTTTTTAATTTTTTTAATTTTTTTGTGATTTTTTTTTTCGGAATTCTCTAGTTTGAGTCAGGTAGAAACCGATCGGATCGGAAAAAATTATTTTCTTTCTTTCTCAACCTGTCCCGACCTGTTTTGGCTTGAAATAATGCTAGAATGATGTTTTTTTAATTTATTGAATTTTTTTGCTATTTTTTTGGAATTCTCTAGTTTGGGTCGGGTAGAAATAAAAACAGAATGATGTTTTTTAATTGGATTTTGTTAATATGTGCCCTAAGGGCACACATTATTTTTCATTTTTGGAAAAGTTTTTCTCAGAAATTGAAAATGTATTGACAGCTTTTTCAATTTCCGAGAAAATGTTTCAAAAAATGGATGGCTTAATATGTGCCTTAAGGGCACACATTAACCGGACCACTTTTAATTTTTTTCAATTTTTTTGCTATTTTTTTTTGGAATTCGCTAGCTTGGGTCAGGTAGAATGCGATCGAATCGATTTTTTTTTTTTTCCCTTTCTCGGTCGGGCTCGACCTGTTTTGGCTTAAAATAATGCCAGAATGATTTTTTTTTTTAATTTTTTTTTTTACTTTTTTTTTTTACTAATTTTTTCAGAATTCTCAAGTTTGGGTTAGGTAGAAACCGATCCGACCAAAAAAAAAAAATTCTCTCTTTCTCAACATGTCCCAACCTGTTTTGGCTTGAAATAATACCAGAAAGATGTTTTTTAATTTTTTGTATTTATTTGCTATTTTTTTCGGAATTCTCTATTTTGGGTCAGGTAGAAACCAATAGGATCGAAAAAAAAATTTCTCTCTTTCTTGACCTGTCCCGACCCGTTTTGGCTTGAAATACTGCCAGAATGATGTTTTTTTTTTTATTTATTTATTTTTTTTTTTTTAATTCTCTAGTTTGGGCCGGGTAAAAACTGATCGGATTGAAAGTTTTTATTTATTTTTTTTTTCTCTCTTTCTTGGCCTGTCCCGACCCGTTTTACTTGAAATAATGCTAGAATAATGCTTTTTCATTTTTTTAAATTATTTATCAATTTTTTTCGGAATTCTCTACTTTGGGTCGGATAGAAACCGATTGGTTCGAGAAAAAAAAAAAATTTCTCTCTTGCTCATCCTGTCTCGACCCGTTTTCGTTTGAAATAATGCAAGAATGATGTTTTTTAATTTTTTGAATTTTTTTGCTATTTTTTTCGGAATTCTCTAGTTTGGGTCAGGATGAAACCGATCGGATCGAAAAAATTATTTTCTCTCTTTCTCGACCTGTCCCGACCCGTTTTGACTTGAAATAATACTAAAATGATGTTTTTTAATTTTATAAATTTTTTACTTTTTAACGGAATTCTCTAGTCTGGGTCGGGTTGAAACCGATCGGATCGAAAAAAAATTTCTCTCTCTTTCTCAACCCGTCCCAACCCGTTTTGATTTGAAATAATGCTAGAATGATGTTTTTTAGTTTTATAAAATTTTTTGCTATTTTTTACAGAATTCTCTAGTTTGGGTCGGGTAGAAACCGATTGGATTGAAAAAAAAAAATTCTCTCTTTCTCGACCTGTCTCGACCCGTTTTGGCTTGAAATAATGCTAGAATGATGTTTTTTAATTTTTTGAGCTTTTTTGCTATTTTTTTTTTTTCGGAATTCTCTAGTTTTGGTAGGGTAAAAACCTATCGGATCGAATTTTTTTTTTCTCTCTTTCACCACTTGTCTCCACCCGTTTTGGCTTCAAATAATGCCAGAATGATATTTTTTAATTTTTTGAATTTTTTTACTATTTTTTTGGGAATTCTCTAGTTTGGGTCGGGTAGAAACCGATCGGATCGAAAAAAAAAAAAAAATTCTCTCTTTCTCGACTTGTCCCAACTCGTTTTGGCTTGAAATAATGCCAGAATGAAGTTTTTTAATTTTATAAATTTTTTTGCTATTTTTTATGGAATTCTCTAGTTTGGTTCAGGTAGAAACCTATCAGATCGAAAAAAAAAAAAAAAAAATTTCTCTCTTTCTTGACCTGTCTTGACCCGTTTTGACTTGAAATAATGCCAGAATGATGTTTTTTAATTTTTTGATATTTTTCAGAATTCTCTAGTTTGGGTCAGGTAAAAACCGATCGGATCAATTTTTTTTTCTCTCTTTCCCCGCTTGTTCCCACCCATTTTGGCTTGAAATAATGCCAGAATGATGTTTTTTAATTTTTGAAATTTTTTGTTATTTTTTTTTTTCGGAATTCTCTTGTTTGGGTCGAGTAGAAACCGATCTGATCGAAAAAATTATTTTCTCTCTTTCTCGATCTGTCCCAACCTGTTTTGGCTTGAAATAATGCTAGAATGATATTTTTAAATTTTTAAATTTTTTTGCGATTTTTTTTTGGATTTCTCTAGTTTGGGTCCGGTAGAAAGCAATCAGATCGAATTTTTTTTTTCTCTCTTTCTCGACTTGTCCTGACCCGTTTTGGCTTGAAACAATGCCGAAATGATGTTTTTAAATTTTTGAATCTTTTTGCTATTTTTCTCGGAATTCTCTAGTTTGGGCCGGGCAGAAATCGATCGGATTGAATTTTTTTTTCTCTTTCTGGGCCTATCCCGACCCGTTTTGGCTTGAAATAATGCTAGAATGATTTTTTTCAATTTTTTGAATTTTTTTGCTATTTTTTTTCAGGATTTTCTAGTTTGGGTCGTGTAGATACCAATTGGATCGAAATTTTTTTTTCTCTCTTTCTCGACCTGTCCCTACCTGTTTTGGCTTGAAATAATGCCAGATTGATGTTTTTTATTTTCTTAAATTTTTGCTATTTTTTTGGGAGTTCTCTAGTTTGGGTTGGGTAGAAACCAATCGAATCAATTTTTTTTTTCTCTCTTTCTCGACCGGTCCCAACCCGTTTTGGCTTGAAATAATACTAGAATGATTTTTTTTTTTTTTTTGAATTTTTTTGCTAATTTTTTCAGAATTCTCTAGTTTGGATCAGGATGAAACCGATCGGATCAAAAAAAAAAAAAAAAAAACTCTCTTTCTCGACTTGTCCCAACCCATTTTGGCTTGAAATAATGCCAGAATGATGTTTTTTAATTTTATAAATTTTTTTTTTACTATTTTTTACGGAATTCTCTAGTTTGGGTCAGGTAGAAACATATCAGATCGAAAAAAAAGAATTTCTCTCTTTCTTGACCTGTCCCGACCCGTTTTAACTTGAAATAATGCCAGAATGATGTTTTTTAATTTTTTGCTATTTTTTTTTTTCGAAATTCTCTAGTTTGGGTCAGGTAAAAACTGATCGGATCGATTTTTTTTTTTCTCTCTTTCTCCGCTTGTCCCCACCCATTTTGGCTTGAAATAATGCCGGAATGATGTTTTTAATTTTTTGAACTTTTTTGCTATTTTTTTTTTCGGAATTCTCTTGTTTGGGTCGGATAGAAACCGATTGGATCGAAAAAAATTATTTTCTCTCTTTCTCGACCTGTCCCAACCCGTTTTGGCTTGAAATAATGCTAGAATGATTTTTTTTTTTTTAATTTTTGAATTTTTTTGCTATTTTTTTTCGAAATTCTCTAGTTTGGGTCCGTTAGAAAGCAATTAGATCGAATTTTTTTTTTCTCTCTTTCTCGACCTGTCCCGACCTGTTTTGGCTTGAAACAATGCCAAAATGATGTTTTTAACTTTTTGGAATCTTTTTGCTATTTTTTTCGGAATTCTCTAGTTTGAGCCGGGTAGAAACCGATTAGTTTGAATTTTTTTTTTTCTCTTTCTGGGCCTATCCCGACCCGTTTTGGCTTGAAATAATGCCAGAATGATTTTTTTCAATTTTTTGAATTTTTTTGCTATTTTTTTTTCAGGATTTTCTAGTTTGGGTCGTGTAGATACCAATCGGATCGAAATTTTTTTTTCTCTCTTTCTCGACCTGTCTCGACCTGTTTTGGCTTGAAATAATGCCAGATTGTTGTTGTTGTTGTTGTTGTTTTTTTTTTTTTTTTTTTTTTTTTTTTTCATAAATTTTTACTATTTTTTCCAGAATTCTCTAGTTTGGGTCGGGTAGAAACCGATCAGATCGAAAAAAAAAATTCTCTCTTTCTTGACCTGTTCCAACACGTTTTGGCTTGAAATAATGCAAGAATGATGTTTTTGAATTTTTTTACAATTTTTTTCAGAATTCTCTAGTTTGGGTCGTGTAGAAACCGACCGGATCGAAATTTCTTTTCTTCTCTCTTTCTTGACCTGTCCTGACCCTTTTCGGCTTGAAATACTGCCAAAATGATGTTTTTTTTTTTTTTTTTTTTAATTTTTCGAATTATTTTGCTATTTTTTTAGGAATTCTCTAGTTTGGGTCAGGTAGAATCTGATTAGATCGAAAGTTTTTTTTTTTTTTTTTTTTTTTTTTTTTTTTTTTTTTCTCTCATTCTCGGCCTGTCCCGACCCATTTTGACTTGAAATAATGCTAGAATGATATTTTTTTTTAATTTTTTAATTTTTTTGCTATTTTTTTTCGGAATTCTCTAGTTTGGGTCAGGTAGAAAGCAATCAGATCGAAAATTTTGTTTTTCTCTTTCTCGGCCTGTCCCGACCCGTTTTGGCTTGAAACAATGCCAAAATGATGTTTTTAAAATTTTTGAATCTTTTTGCTATTTTTTTCGGAATTCCCTAGTTTGGGCCGGGTAGAAACCGATCGGATCGAAATTTTTTTTTTCTCTTTTTCTAGGCCTGTCCCGACCCGTTTTGGCTTGAAACAATGCCAAAATGATTTTTTCAATTTTTTTTTTTTTTTTTTTTTTTTTCAAAATTTTCTAGTTTGGGTTGTGTAGATACCAATTGGATCGAAATTTTTTTTTCTCTCTTTCTCGACCTGCCCCGGCCTGTTTTGGCTTGAAATAATGCCAGATTAACGTTTTCTATTTTCTTAAATTTTTGCTATTTTTTTGGGAATTCTCTAGTTTGGGTTTGGTAGAAACCGATCGGATCAAAATTTTTTTTTCCTCTCTTTCTCGACCTGTCCCAACACGTTTTGGCTTGAAATAGTACAAGAATGATGTTATTTAATTTTTTGAATTTTTTTGCAATTTTTTTTTTCAGAATTCTCTAGTTTGGGTCGGGTAGAAACCGATCTGATCGAAATTTTTTTTTTTTCTCTCTTTCTTGACCTGTCCTAACTCGTTTTGGCTTGAAATAATGCCAGAATCATGTTTTTTTTTAATTTTGTGAATTTTTTTGCTTTTTTTTTTTGGAATTCTCCAGTTTGGGTCGAGTAGAATCTGATTGGATCAAAAAAAAAATTTCGCTCTTTCTCGGCCTGTCCCGACCCGTTTTGGCTTGAAATATTGAAAAAATGATTTTTATTTTTTTTGCTATTTGTTTTGGAATTCTCTAGTTTGGGTCGGGTTGAAACCAATCGGATCGAAAAAAATGCTCCCTTTCTCCGCCTGTGCCCACCCGTTTTCGCTTGAAATAACGCTAGAATGATGTTTTTTAATTTTTTCAATTTTTTTGCTATTTTTTTTTTTCAGAATTCTCTAGTTTGGGTCAGGTAGAAAGCGATCGGATTGAAAAATATTTTTCTCTCTTTCTCGACCTGTTTTGGGTCGAAATAATGCCAGAATGATGTTTTTTAGTTTTTTCAGTTTTTTTGCTATTTTTTTTTTCGGAATTCTCTAGTTTGGGTTGAATGGAAATCGAACGGATCGAAAAATTTTTTTTTTCTCTCTTTCTCGATCTGTCCCGACCCATTTTGGCTTGAAATAATGCCAAAATGATATATTTTTTTTAAAATTTTTTTGGTCTATTAGAGACCAATCATATCGATTTTTTTTTTTTTTTTTTTTTTTTTTTTTTTTTTTTTTTTTCGGTTTCTCGGCCTGTCCCGACCTGTTTTGGCTTAAAATAATGGCTGAATGATGTTTTTTTACTTTTTGAATTTTTTTGCTAATTTTTTCGGAATTCTATTATTTGATTCGGGTAGAAACCGATCGGATCAAAAAAAAATTTCTCTCTTTCTCAACCTGTTTTGGCTTCAAATAATGCTAGAATGATGTTTTTTTTTTTTTTTTTTTTTTTGAAATTTTGAAATTCTCTAGTTTGGGTTAGGTAGAAACCGATCGGATAGAAAAAAAAAAAATTTCTCTCTTTCTCGACCTGTCTCGACTCGTTTTGGCTTGAAATACTGCGAGAATGATGTCTTTTAATTTTTGAGTTTTTTTGCTTTTTTTTTTTTTTTTCCAGAACTCTCTAGTTTGGGTCGGGTAGAAACCGATTGGATCGAAAGTTTTTTTTTTTTTTTTTTCTCTTTCTCGGCCTGTCCTGACCCCGTTTTGCTTGAAATAATGCTAGAATGATGTTTTTTTTTTTTCTTTTTGAATTTTTTTGCTATTTTTTTTTTTTCGAAATTCTCTAATTTGAGTTAGGTAGAAACCGATTGGATCGAAATTTTTTTTTCCTCTCTTTCTAGGCCTGTCTCGACCTGTTTTGGCTTGAAATAATGCAAAAATGATTTTTTTTTTTCAATTTTTTGAATTCTTTTGCTTTTTTTTTTTTCAAAATTTTCTTGTTTGGGTCGTGTAGATACCGATCGGATCGAAATTTTTTTTTCTCTCTTTCTTGACCTGTCCCGAAGTATTTTGGTTTGAAATAATGCTAGATTGATGTTTTTTATTTTCTTAAATTTTTGCTATTTTTTTGGGAATTCTCTAGTTTGGGTTGGGTAGAAACCGATCGGATTGAATTTTTTTTCTCTCTCTTTCTCGACCTGTCCCAACACATTTTGGCTTGAAATAATGCAAGAATGATGTTATTTAATTTTTTGAATTTTTTTGCAATTTTTTTCAGAATTCTCTAGTTTGGGTCGGGTAGAAACCGATCGGATCGAATTTTTTTTTCTCTCTCTTTCTTAACCTGTCCTGACCCGTTTTGGCTTGAAATAATGCCAGAATCATGTTTTTTTTTTTTTTTTTTTTTTTTTTTTTTTTAATTTTGTGAATTTTTTTGCTATTTTTTTTGGGATTCTCGAGTTCGGGTCGGGTAGAATCTGATTGGATCGAATTTTTTTTTTCTCTCTCTTTCTCGGCCTGTCCAGACCCATTTTGGCTTGAAATATTGCCAAAATGATTTTTTTTTTTTTTTTTGCTATTTTTTTTGGAATTCTCTAGTTTGGGTCGGGTTGAAACCGATCAGATCGAAAAAAATTCTCTCTTTCTCCGCTTCTCCCCACCCGTTTATTCTTGAAATAATGCCAGAATGATGTTTTTTAATTTTTTCAATTTTTTTGCTATTTTTTTTTTCGGAATTCTCTAGTTTGGGTCGGGTAGAAAGCGATCGGATTGAAAAATATTTTTCTCTCTTTCTCGACCCGTTTTGGGTTAAAATAATGCCAAAATGATGTTTTTTAGTTTTTTCAGTTTTTTTGCTTTTTTTTTTTTTTTTTTTTTCCAGAATTCTCTAGTTTGGGTCGAGTGGAAACTGAACGGATCAAAATTTCTTTTTTTCTCTCTTTCTTGATCTGTCCCGACCCATTTTGGCTTGAAATAATGCCAGAATGTTTTTTTTTTTTTTTTTTTAATATTTTTGGTCTGGTAGAGACCGATCATATCGATTTTTTTTTTTTTTTTTTTTTTCGGTTTCTCGGCCTGTCCCGACCTGTTTTGGCTTGGAATAATGGCAAAATGATGTTTCTTTGTTTTTTGAATTTTTTTGCTAATTTTTTCAGAATTCTATTGTTTGAGTTGGGTAGAAACCGATCGGATGAAAAGAAATTTTCTCTCTTTCTCAACCTGTCCCGACCTGTTTTGGCTTGAAATAATGCGAGGATGATGTTTTTTAATTTTTTAGCTATTTTTTTCGAAATTCTCTAGTTTGGTTCAGGTAGAAATCAATCGGATAGAAAAAAAAAAAATTCTCTCTTTCTCGACCTGTCCCGACCCGTTTTGGCTTGAAATACTGCGAGAATACTGTTTTTTAATTTTTCAAATTTTTTTGCTATTTTTTTCAGAACTCTCTAGTTTGGGTCGGGTAGAAACCGATTGGATCAAAAGTTTTTTTTTCTCTCTTTCTCGGCCTGTCTTGACCCGTTTTGCTTGAAATAATGCTAGAATGATGTTTTTTTTTTTTGAATTTTTTTTTGAAATTCTCTAATTTGGGTTGGGTAGAAACCGATCGGATCGGAAAAAAAAAATTCTCTCTTTTTCGACATATCTGACTCATTTTAGCTTGAAATAATGGCAGAATGATGTTTCTTAATTTTTTGAATTTTTTTTGCTATTTTTTTGGGAATTCTCTAGTTTGTGTTGGGTAGAAACCGATTGGATCGAATTTTTTTTTTCTCTCTCTTTCTCGACCTATCCCGACCCGTTTTGGCTTAAAATAATGCTAGAATGATGTTTTTTAATTTTTTTCAATTTTTTTTTTCGGAATTCTCTAGTTTGGGTCGGGTAGAAATTGATCGGATCGTAAAATTTTTTTTCTCTCTTTCTCGACCTATTTCGACCTGTTTTGGCTTGAAATAATGCCAGAATGATGTTTTTTAATTTTTAGAATTTTTTGCAATTTTTTTTTTAAATTCTCTAGTTTGGGCCAGGTAGAAACTGATCAAATCGATTTTTTTTTTTTTTTTTTTTCCTGTTTCTCGGCCTTTCGAGTATAAGAAGTATTTATATTAGGGTGAGAAAGGAATGCGAAGAGTCAGTTTTTCCAAAACAGAGGTGTATGGCGACTTGGTCTCGTGACTTGACTGAGTCGCGAGTTCAAGCTGCGAGCTAACTGAATGGCCATTCTGGACTTTTTGTCCTGTAGTGCAACAGCTGGCGTGACGGTTCAGCTTCTCTACATGATTCGCTCATGTGCATCATATGGCAGCTTGCCAGTCGTGAGCCACCTGTGAGATCCAGTCGCGAGTTTTTGCTTCACTGCATATTTTTGAGCATTTCTTCACACTTTGTCATACACTACCCTTACAAGATTCCCACCTAAATACAGGGTTTCTCAATGCTGAATTACAAGCAAATTAGCACAGAAAAAAGCCAACAAGATGGTTGATTAAATTCAACCTTACATGAGGCATTTTGTTCATTTTAATGGTTTTGGGTAGGTGCAGGGTGAGGGTAATTTTGGTCATTCTAGTGATTTCAAGGGTATTTGTAAAGTTGTTATTTACAACTATTTATTTTGTTGGCTTTTATTCCATGCCAAATTTGATTATAATTATTATCAATCATTTATACCCTGTATTTGTTGTGGGAATTGATGTAAGGGTTGTGAGATAGAAAGTGTGTGAAGACTCAAGCAATTTGGAGGCTGAAGGATTCTCGCGGGTATGTCGCGACCTAACTTTCCGCGAAGTGAAGCATGTGCCTTGCACATGCTGAAATGCGAAGAGTCAGGCCAGGTGGAGACAACTGTCTCTCGCGAGTATCTCGCGGGTAAGGCCTTCCCGCGAGACATGCTGTTCTGCCAGCCTGTACTGACTAACTCACACATTTTGCACCTATCCTATATATACCCTCATTATCCACAAATGTTGAGAGATGCTTTAGAGAGAAAACCCTAGCCAAACACATTTGGAATTAGAGATTGTCATCCCCACATTTCTCTATACACTTGCTTGTGGTATCTCCTCAACCCTTCCCTCTCCATTTCCACACCATTGAGAGGTTGATAGCTCGAACACATACCACACCATTGAGAGGTTGATAGCTCAAACACATACCACACCATTTGAGAGTGTTGAGTGACGTTTTGGTGTTGCTGGGAAGCATTGGAAGAACCCTGGAATGGCAGATGCAACATGGAGCTTGTTGCGGGATCCGGGGTGCTAGACAAGACACGGTTCCGAGAAGCCTTGTTGGAGTAGGAGCTTGAAGGGCTTAGGTATATCGGGTAGATTAGGCTTGGAGGGTCTCTTGCTTACTCATGTATCCCAACTGATTGTCTAGTGGATCGATTTCCGCTTGGAGGGCGACGGAAAGGTTTTTCGTCGAGTTCTTCGGTTTCCTCTTCGAAAACACGTTTCGGTGTTTTCTGTGTTTGCATCTTTCTTCCCTACTCTTGTTCATTTCATTATTACTGCTGTGTTGCTTTAATTATGAATTAGAGTAGTTGTCTTGTTTATACGCTTGTGTTTACACTATTCCGCACTTAGTATTAAGTTAGTGTAAAATCAACTAAGCCGTAATTTTAATTGGGGGTCTAAACAGCTCTTGTGTTTTCAACACGTTTTCAAGCTTTCAATTGGTATCAGAGTGGGTACACTTGCTGTGATTTAAATACCTTAGTGTGATCCTTGACCCTATTTGAGATGGAACGGTCTCAATCGCTCAATGTTCCACCATTTTTTGATGGGAACAATTACGCATTCTAGAAAGTCAGAATGAGAGCATTTTTATGCTCAATAGAAAATACCGTTTGGGGTGCGGTAGAGATAGGCTGGACTAAGCCGGAGGCTTCGAAGGCTAATTGGGATAAGGCAACTCTCGCAGCAGCCAATGCTAATAGTAAAGCTTTAAACGCTATCTTTTGTGCTGTGTCTCTTGATGAATTCCACAGGATCTCTCATATGACAGTAGCCATAGAAGCTTGGGAGATTTTGGAGATCATTTATGAGGGTACAAAGAAAGTTAAGGACACAAAGTTTCAGATGCTTACCACCAAATTTGAAGAGTTCAAGATGGGTGATGATGAACCGTTTAATTTATTCTATGGGAAGCTCAATGAAATTGTAATTGCTAAACTCAATCTTGGGGAGAAGATTGAAGATACTAAGGTGGTGAGAAAAGTAATGAGGTCCTTGCTTGAAAGTTTTAGAGCAAAAGTTACAGCCATAGAGGAAAGCAAGGATTTGGATGAGATTAAAATTCAAGAATTAGTTGGGTCTCTCCAAACATATGAGATGGGACTGCCTTCCCATAAGATGAGTAAATCACTTGCTCTTAAAACCATCACCGAAAGGATAGATGATTCCTCCGAAGAAGATGGGGTGGAGAAGGAAGTAGCATTTCTTGTAAAAAACTTCTGCAAATTTCTGAAGATGAAGAACAGTGGGAAACCTTTCAACAGAGGGAAGTTTTCATCTTCAAGAGGTGATAGGAAAGAGTTTAAGAGGAAAGAAGGGAAGGATTTTCAACCTCCTTCAGTCATTGTGTGCTATGAGTGCAATGGCATTGGACATCTAAAGAAGGAGTGTCCAAATTATCTGAGGGGAAAAGGCAAGGCTTATGCCACGACGCTCAGTGATTCAGACTCTTCTGATTCAAACTCGAAAGAGATCTGTGACGGAGAGGGAAACTACTCCGCTTTCATGACCATTGCACATGTGGATTACTCGGATAATTTGGGTGCACTTGTGAAGGAGCTTGGTGAGCATTCTGATTCAGAGTCTATTGGGATTATGGAAGAATCAGATGCTGAAGAAGAAGAAGAGAATACAGCTAATCTTCAAGAAAATTACTCCTTACTACTTGAGAAGTCGGGAGAATATACCAGAGTAGCCAAGGCAGCTGTAAGGAAAATGAAGAAAGTTGAGGATGATTACAGAAGTCTCTTGATCAGATATAAAGAGGCTAAGTATAAGATTGAGACACTAAATGGCGAGTTGTCTGAAGCCTATACAAAGGTAAGGTTTCTTGAGCAAGAGGTAGTGCAAGCTCATGCCAAGATATAGAGAGTTTTCTCCCAGAAGTTAGATGATGTTATCTCATCTTAAAAACCTTCTTCAAACAAGTCCGGGTTGGGATACACCGGAGGAAGCGGCTCATTAGCCAGAGTCACCAAAGAAGTAAAGTTTGTGAAGGCAAATGAGATGGTTGTAGAAGAGCCCATTCTTGAGAAAGGTGAGGACGTGAAGAAGAAGAATGTGGCTAAGCAACGAATGGTGAATAAGCCCCAAAATCAATCTGTAGTTAAACATGAAACCAGAGGAAGATCTCTCCCAAGATCACAACGGGATACTAGAACAGATTATGTGTGTCATTACTGCGGACTGCAAGGACATACCAGACCTAATTGTCAAAAGTTGAGATCAGACAACAATGCAAGCGCACCGAGAAGTCAAAATCGTGATCTTGATATGATGGACGTGATGAAAATGATTGGTGCCTTCACCGCCTGCTTGGAGAGTTTCACCAGAAGGTTTGACAGTCCAAATTCTCGTACCCAATCTGTTAAGGATATCACCCCAAATGCACGTAACGTGTGGGTGAAGAGGGGTACTCATGCATAAGCATTATAACATGTCCACGCATAAATTCTTTCAATGCTGTTGCATCTTTTCATGCATTGCTCTCTTTTTATTGTTGTTATTTTGTCTGGTTGGTTTTACCGGCTGTTTGTGTTGGTCTTTCTTTTCTTGTTCTGTTTTGGATGTGTTCAAAAAAAAAAAATTCAAAAACACATAAACATTAGAAAATCCAAAAAGTTTGATCACTTTGTTGAGTTTTGTCTCAAAGCATGTTTTGCCTTGTACCTTTGTACTTATGGTTTTGTGCATTTAACGGGCTTAGCTTGTCTCTCATGCACTCATATCTTTGTGGAAGAAATTCTGAAATCTATGTGACTATTGTAAATAGATCTTCTACCTTGTCATGAATGATTAGTGAATGGTTTTGTTGATCTTGAGACATGCAATGACTCATGCCTATATATCTTCCCACTTTTATTTTATTTTTTTTTGCTTAAAAGAGCTCTCTTAATGTAAATCTCCAAATGAAAAGAGATATAGAGCTGCAAAAGCCTGTCGCACAAACTAATATTCGACTAGGAAAAAGGGAAAGCGACCAAAATAAAATGTATGATGCCCAAAAAGCTAAAGGCTAACTCATCAATTGAAATATCAAAAATTTCAGGCATCTTTCTCTAAATGAGATTTTCTTTGCTCAAAAGTTGCAAATGATATGTTGAATATGGAGCCAAATGAAAAGTTTCAATGAATTGTTATCAAGTACGTGTGGGAGGTCATATATGCATGTTTCTATAATTGAGATAGGTCACATAATCTAGTGCTAGTTGTGTATGCCTTGATTGAATTGATCATTGAAGTTTCACATTAGACTAAGGACTATCTCATTTTTGATATCCACACACAACACACAAGTCTATGTTCAATGAATGTCATTTTCATATGTGTGATTGTACTTGATTAAATGTGTTTTCATATGCTGAATCTTTGTTTATCAAACCCAAAAAGATTTTTGAGTGTTTTATCTGTTTTTGAAAGTGATTTTATACTTTCATGTATTTTGTTTTTGATTAAAATGCATGTTTTTGTGTTTCTTCAAAATTGGCTCAGGGGTTGTTTCGCGAGAAGCTCGCGACTTAGAGCTTCCCGCGAAAATGGGTTGAGGGAAATATTTCTTTTATCCTATCACATAGAAACTTTCACGACTGTCTCGCGACCAACAGCTTCTCGCGAAATGCTGTTTGGCTAAAATTGGATTTTTCAGAATTCACACAGAAACTTTCGCGACTATCTCGCGACTGTTTCGCGACCTAATGCTTCTTGCGAAATTTTTATGCTCCAGTGGCCCTTCTCGCGACTGTCTCGTGACTGTGTCACCACTCCCTAACTCGCGAAAAACGCGTGTTTTCAGTTTTATATTGCTGATGTGACAGTTTTTTTCAAAACATAAAAACTTCCCTCGCTCAACCTCTCTTGAAACTTTTCAACCCAAATCACTATTCCATTCAAACCCTTTCAATCCAAGAATTTTTTTGCATTTTCTTCTTCAAGGTATGTTTGATACTCATTTCTTTTTAAGTTTTTGTTTAGATTTTGCAAAATTTTTGGTTAGGGTTTTGATAATTGGGATTTTTGAAACTTTGAGTTAGTTTTCAAAATTGGGTGAATGTTTCTCAAATATTTTGATTGGGCTGTGTCCCATTTCTGCATCTGTGTTGGCCCCTTGTGGAATTTTACCATGTATTGAGGGTAGATTTTCCCATGTTCATGCATTATTCATGTCAGATTTGCATTTGTGCATGCTAAGTGTTTGTCAAAATGTCCGAGAGACATTTCTGTGCCAAATTGGAATCAAGTGATTTCAATCCATGGACTTTCACTTGTTTAACCTTATTGTACTTGGTTTGGTCAGTGGTTGTGTGTTTTTCTCACTTTGCTCATGGTGCTCACTCTTGGCACACAACTAGGCACACTTAGGCACACTCATGCACCTCATGCCGCACACACTCATCAGCACATGCACACAGACACACACACTTGCACTGTCTCTTATTTGTTTTACATTGAGGGTATGCTTTATTGGTTGGAGTCTTTAAGCATGATGTTAAGAGTCTACCATGCTATGTTCTCAGTTAGTTTAAGTCTGATTTAGAACTAACTTGAATCTAATAATGTTTGTCTTCTGGTTTGTGTTTGTGCATTTTTTTTCCTTGCTTGCTTTGTAAAATTGTGCAGATGTCTCCCACCAAGCATGCAGCTAAGAAGAAATCGTCCTCAAAGCGAGCCCGAACTGATTCTGATCATTTCAAGTCTATCGAAGCTGATATGAAGTACAATGACTGCTACAAGGACAAGACAATCATCATGGAACGGGTAGTCCAGTTAGAGACTCTTAAGGGCACTTTCATCCCTAATGTGTTCAAAGATAGAACTTGGACCAAGCTACTAAACCCGACTGGAGTGGTCTATTTAGAGATTATCAAGGAGTTCTTCTCCAATGCCACTGTCTACGGAGAATGTATTGAGTGCTGGGTAAGACACAAGGAGTTTGTGATTACAAGAGAGAGCATTCAAGACTTTCTAGAAACTCATCCTCCATCTCAGCCAATCACAGTTGCTTATGAGGACAGAATGGGCTCTATTGCTGAGATGATTACACTTCTTGGTGGTGAACCGAAGAAATCATCCATGGACACTCTCAAGTTCTCTCCAGAAATGAGAACACTAAGCTATGTGATGATTCACAATCTGTATTCGATCACCAATCTCACCACTCTATTTGCTCTGAGAACAAGATTCCTGTATGATCTCTTTACACATAAAGAGATTGACATTTGTGGCCATATCATGCATGTCCTGAAGAAGAGCATCATAAAGCAAAATTCACGGACTGTGATGCCGTTTCCCTCTTTGATCATGGGATTGATTACCAAGGCAAAGCTCAAGCTACCCAGTGGCCTCACAGTTGTTCAGAGGGATTACCTCATTGGTGATCATACACTGACTAGGAGCTCTACACACATTAGAGGCTCCAAGACTGGTGTGCATACCATACCACCGCCACGACGGGTTTAGCAGGATGAAGGTGAAGATATAGAGGAAGAGATTGAAAGGTTCACCTCGGCTCCAGATCCCTCTGCACAGCCATCATCTTTTGCTCCACCACAAGGCTTAAGCAAACTTGAGCAGTTGCTTGCTAAGATGGATCAGATGTCTATAGTGCTTGACTCCCATGTACAGCACACAGCAGATCAGTTCGCGTACCTTCAAGGACAGATCACCGCATTAGCATAGCAGGTTCAAGAGTTGTCCTCCACTCATGGCTCGGATTCAGAGTCAGATCAGTTCTAACCATTTGGCCATTCCAGTCAAAAAGGGGGAGAAAATTTTGAGGGGGAGCTGGAGAAAAGCTTGCACAGCGTTAGGGGGAGCATAGTCTTAGTAACATAGTAGCATTGGTTATTGGTTTTAAAGACGGTTTAATTCAATTTCTTTTACTGTTTATAACTGTTTTATTGCTTTTGGTTTAAAACTTTGATAATTTGTTTTTATTTAAGTCTAATTTCAGATGTTTCTTTTATGATATTCTCTATGCTTTGTTGCATACCCCAACTAGGGAATTCCGAAAAAAATAGCAATAAAATTCAAAAAATTGTAAAACATCAGTCGGGTATCATTTAAAGCCAGAATAGGTTGGGACATGCCGAGAAAGGGAGAAAAAAAAGTTTTAGATCCGAGCAGTTTTTCCCAGACCCGAACTAGAGAATTCCGAAAAAAAATAGCCAAAAAATTAAAAAAATTGAAAAAATCATCCTAACATCATTTCCAGACAAAATGGATCGAGACAAGCCAAGAAAGGGTCTGGGCAGGCCGAGAAAGGGAGAATTTTATTTATTTATTTATTTTTTTTTCGATCCGAACGGTTTCTACCCGACCTGAACAAGAGAATTCCGAAAAAATAGCAACAAAATTGAAAACCATCATCCTAGCATGATTCCAAGCCATAACGGGTCGGGCCAGGATGAGAAAGGGAAAAAATATAAAATTTCGATCCGAGCGGTTTTTGATCATCCCCAACTACAGAATTCCAAAAAAAAAAAGCAAAAGAATTCAAAAAATTGAAAAACATCATCCAGGCATCATTTAAAATGAAAACGGATCGGGACATGTCGGGAAACCGAGAAAAAAAAGTTTTTGATTCGTGCGGTTTTCCCTCGACCCAAACTAGAGAATTCTGGGAAAAATTGCAATAAAATTCAAAAAATTGAAAAACATTATCCCGGCAACATTTCAAGCCAAAACGGATCTGACAAGGCCGAGAAAGGGAAAAAAAAAAAAAAGCTTTTGATCTGAGCGGTTTTTACCCGATGCCAACTAGAGAATTCAGAAAAAAAAAAAATAGTAAAAAAATTCAGAAAATAGAAAACATTATCCGGGCATCATTTAAAACCAAAACAGGTCAGGACATGCCAAGAACGGGTGAAAAAAAAGTTTTCGATCTGAGCGGTTTTTATCTGACTCGAACTAGAGAATTGGGAAAACAAAATAGCAAAAAAATTAAAAAAAAATAAAAATCATGATCGTGTCATGATTTCAAGCCATAACAGGTTGGGCTGGGCGAAGAAAGAAAAAAAAAAAAGTTTTCAATCTGAGTGGTTTTGACCCGACCCAACCTAGGGAATTGTGAAAAGAAATACCCAAAAAATTCAAAAATTGATAAACATCACCCGGGTATCATTTAAAGCAAAAACGGGTTGGGATATTCCGAGCAAGGGAGAAAAAAAAAAGTTTTCAATCCGAGCAGTTTTTCCCCGACCCGAACAAGAGAATTCCGAAAAAAATTGCCAAAAAATTCAAAAAATTTAAAAACATCATCCTGCCATCATTTCAAGCCAATACAATTCGGGACAGGCCAAGAACAGAAAACAAAGTTTTCAATCTGAGCGATTTTTAGCAGACAGAAAATGAAGAATTCCGAAAAAAATAGCAACAAAATTTTAAAAATTGAAAACCATTGTCCTGGAATCATTTCAAGCCAAAACGGGTCGGGCCAGGCCCAGAATGGGAAAAAAAAGTTTTCGATCCGTGCGTTTTCCCTGACCCAAACTAGAGAATTCCGAAAAAAAAAAAAAAAAAAGCCAAAAAATTCAACAAATTGAAAAATGTCATCCAGGCATCATTTCCAGCCAAAACGGGTCGGGACAGGTCGAGAAAGGAAAAAAAAAAAAAAAAAATTTCAATTCGAGCGTTTTTTACCCGACCCCAACTAGGGAATTCCAAAAAAAATAGCAATAAAATTCAAAAAATTGTAAAACATCAGTCGGGTATCATTTAAAGCCAGAACAGGTTAGGACATGCCGAGAAAGGGAGAAAAAAAAGTTTTAGATCCAAGCAGTTTTTCCCAGACCCGAACTAGAGAATTCCGAAAAAAAAATAGCCAAAAAATTAAAAAAATTGAAAAAATCATCCTGGCATCATTTCCAGCCAAAATGGATCGAGACAAGCCAAGAAAGGGAGAAAAAAAGATTTCGATCCGAGTGGTTTTTACTCGACCTGATTGTGATTACAAGAGAGAGCATTCAAGACTTTCTAGAAACTCATCCTCCATCTCAGCCAATCACAGTTGCTTATGAGGACAGAATGGGCTCTATTGCTGAGATGATTACACTTCTTGGTGGTGAACCGAAGAAATCATCCATGGACACTCTCAAGTTCTCTCCAGAAATGAGAACACTAAGCTATGTGATGATTCACAATCTGTATTCGATCACCAATCTCACCACTCTATTTGCTCTGAGAACAAGATTCCTGTATGATCTCTTTACACATAAAGAGATTGACATTTGTGGCCATATCATGCATGTCCTGAAGAAGAGCATCATAAAGCAAAATTCACGGACTGTGATGCCGTTTCCCTCTTTGATCATGGGATTGATTACCAAGGCAAAGCTCAAGCTACCCAGTGGCCTCACAGTTGTTCAGAGGGATTACCTCATTGGTGATCATACACTGACTAGGAGCTCTACACACATTAGAGGCTCCAAGACTGGTGTGCATACCATACCACCGCCACGACGGGTTTAGCAGGATGAAGGTGAAGATATAGAGGAAGAGATTGAAAGGTTCACCTCGGCTCCAGATCCCTCTGCACAGCCATCATCTTTTGCTCCACCACAAGGCTTAAGCAAACTTGAGCAGTTGCTTGCTAAGATGGATCAGATGTCTATAGTGCTTGACTCCCATGTACAGCACACAGCAGATCAGTTCGCGTACCTTCAAGGACAGATCACCGCATTAGCATAGCAGGTTCAAGAGTTGTCCTCCACTCATGGCTCGGATTCAGAGTCAGATCAGTTCTAACCATTTGGCCATTCCAGTCAAAAAGGGGGAGAAAATTTTGAGGGGGAGCTGGAGAAAAGCTTGCACAGCGTTAGGGGGAGCATAGTCTTAGTAACATAGTAGCATTGGTTATTGGTTTTAAAGACGGTTTAATTCAATTTCTTTTACTGTTTATAACTGTTTTATTGCTTTTGGTTTAAAACTTTGATAATTTGTTTTTATTTAAGTCTAATTTCAGATGTTTCTTTTATGATATTCTCTATGCTTTGTTGCATACCCCAACTAGGGAATTCCGAAAAAAATAGCAATAAAATTCAAAAAATTGTAAAACATCAGTCGGGTATCATTTAAAGCCAGAACAGGTTGGGACATGCCGAGAAAGGGAGAAAAAAAAGTTTTAGATCCGAGCAGTTTTTCCCAGACCCGAACTAGAGAATTCCGAAAAAAAATAGCCAAAAAATTAAAAAAATTGAAAAAATCATCCTAACATCATTTCCAGACAAAATGGATCGAGACAAGCCAAGAAAGGGTCTGGGCAGGCCGAGAAAGGGAGAATTTTATTTATTTATTTATTTTTTTTTTCGATCCGAACGGTTTCTACCCGACCTGAACAAGAGAATTCCAAAAAAATAGCAACAAAATTGAAAACCATCATCCTAGCATGATTCCAAGCCATAACGGGTCGGGCCAGGATGAGAAAGGGAAAAAATATAAAATTTCGATCCGAGCGGTTTTTGATCATCCCCAACTACAGAATTCCAAAAAAAAAAAAGCAAAAGAATTCAAAAAATTGAAAAACATCATCCAGGCATCATTTAAAATGAAAACGGATCGGGACATGTCGGGAAACCGAGAAAAAAAAGTTTTTGATTCGTGCGGTTTTCCCTCGACCCAAACTAGAGAATTCTGGGAAAAATTGCAATAAAATTCAAAAAATTGAAAAACATTATCCCGGCAACATTTCAAGCCAAAACGGATCTGACAAGGCCGAGAAAGGGAAAAAAAAAAAAAAGCTTTTGATCTGAGCGGTTTTTACCCGATGCCAACTAGAGAATTCAGAAAAAAAAAAATAGTAAAAAAATTCAGAAAATAGAAAACATTATCCGGGCATCATTTAAAACCAAAACAGGTCAGGACATGCCAAGAACGGGTGAAAAAAAAGTTTTCGATCTGAGCGGTTTTTATCTGACTCGAACTAGAGAATTGGGAAAACAAAATAGCAAAAAAATTAAAAAAAAATAAAAATCATGATCGTGTCATGATTTCAAGCCATAACAGGTTGGGCTGGGCGAAGAAAGAAAAAAAAAAAAGTTTTCAATCTGAGTGGTTTTGACCCGACCCAACCTAGGGAATTGTGAAAAGAAATACCCAAAAAATTCAAAAATTGATAAACATCACCCGGGTATCATTTAAAGCAAAAACGGGTTGGGATATTCCGAGCAAGGGAGAAAAAAAAAAGTTTTCAATCCGAGCAGTTTTTCCCCGACCCGAACAAGAGAATTCCGAAAAAAATTGCCAAAAAATTCAAAAAATTTAAAAATATCATCCTGCCATCATTTCAAGCCAATACAATTCGGGACAGGCCAAGAACAGAAAACAAAGTTTTCAATCTGAGCGATTTTTAGCAGACAGAAAATGAAGAATTCCGAAAAAAATAGCAACAAAATTTTAAAAATTGAAAACCATTGTCCTGGAATCATTTCAAGCCAAAACGGGTCAGGCCAGGCCCAGAATGGGAAAAAAAAGTTTTCGATCCGTGCGTTTTCCCTGACCCAAACTAGAGAATTCCGAAAAAAAAAAAAAAAAGCCAAAAAATTCAACAAATTGAAAAATGTCATCCAGGCATCATTTCCAGCCAAAACGGGTCGGGACAGGTCGAGAAAGGAAAAAAAAAGAAAAAAAAAATTTCAATTCGAGCGTTTTTTACCCGACCCCAACTAGGGAATTCCAAAAAAAATAGCAATAAAATTCAAAAAATTGTAAAACATCAGTCGGGTATCATTTAAAGCCAGAACAGGTTAGGACATGCCGAGAAAGGGAGAAAAAAAAGTTTTAGATCCAAGCAGTTTTTCCCAGACCCGAACTAGAGAATTCCGAAAAAAAAATAGCCAAAAAATTAAAAAAATTGAAAAAATCATCCTGGCATCATTTCCAGCCAAAATGGATCGAGACAAGCCAAGAAAGGGAGAAAAAAAGATTTCGATCCGAGTGGTTTTTACTCGACCTGAACAAGAGAATTCCAAAAAAAATAGCAAAAAAAAAAAAAATCGAAATTGCAAAACATCATCCTGGCATCATTCAAAGCCAAAACAGGTTGGGACATGCCGACAAAGGGAGAAAAAAAAGTGTTCGAACCGAGCGATTTTTCCCCGACCCGAACTAGAGAATTTGAGAAAAAATAGGAAAAAAATTAAAAAAATTAAAAAACATCATCCTCCTATTATTTCAAGCCAGAACGGGTCGGGCCAGGCCAAGGAAGGGGAAAAAAAAAAAAGGTTACGATGTGAGCAGCTTTTACTTGACCCAAACTAGAGAATTCCGAAAAAAAAAAATAGCAAAAAAATTTAAAAAATTGAAAACCATCATCCTGGCATCATTTCATACCAAAATGGGTCAGGGCAGGCCGAGAAAGGGAGAAATTTTTTTTTTTTTTTTTTCTCGATCCAAGCGGTTCTTACCCGACCTGAACTAGAGAATTTCGAAAAAAATAGCAAAAAAATTGAAAACCATCATCCTGGCATGATTCCAAGCCATAACGGGTCGGGCCAGGATGAGAAAGGGAAAGAAATTTTTTTTTTTCGATCCGAGTGGTTTTTGATCAACCCCAACTAGAGAATTCCGAAAAAAATTCAAAGAATCGAAAAACATCGTCCGGGCATCATTTACAATCAAAACGTGTCGGGACATGTCAGGAAAGCGAGAAAAAAAAGTTTTTCATCCGTGCGGTTTTTCCCCGACCCGAACTAGAGAATTCTGAGAAAAATAGCAAAAAAATTCAAAAAATTGAAAAACATTATCCCAGCAACATTTCAAGCCAAAACGGATCTGAGCGGTATGTACCCGACGCCAGCTGTAGAATTCAGAAAAAAATAGTAAAAAAATTCAAAAAATAGAAAAACATTATCCGGGCTTCATTTAAAACCAAAACGGGTTAGGACATGCCGAGAAAGGGAGAAAAAAAAAGTTTTCGATCTGAGCGGTTTTTACTTGGCTCGAACTAGAGAATTGGGAAAAAAAATAGCAAAAAAATTAAAAAAAAAAATTGAAAACCATCATCGTGTCATGATTTCAAGCCATAACAGGTCGGGTTGGGTCAAGAAAGAGAAAAAAAAAAAGTTTTCAATCTGAGTGGTTTTGACCTGACCCCAACTAGAGAATTCTGAAAAAAAATACCCAAAAAATTCAAAAATTGATAAACATCACCCGGGTATCATTTAAAGCAAAAACGGGTTGGGATATTCCGAGCAACGGAGAAAAAAAAAAGTTTTCAATCCGAGCAGTTTTTCCCCGACCCGAACAAGAGAATTCCGAAATAAATTGCCAAAAAATTTAAAAATATCATCCTGGCATCATTTCAAGCCAATACGGATCGGGACAAGCCAAGAAAGGGAGAAAACAAGGTTTTCGATCTGAGCGATTTTTAGCAGACACAAAATAGAGAATTCTGAAAAAAATAGCAAAAAAATTTTAAAAATTGAAAACCATTGTCCTGGCATCATTTCAAGCCAAAACAGGTTGGGCCAGGCTGAGAATGGGAAAAAAAAAGTTTTTGATCTGTGCGTTTTCCCTGACCCGAACTAGAGAATTCTGAAAAAAATAAAAAAAAAAAGAAAAAAAAAAAGCCAAAAAATTCAACAAATTGAAAAATGTCATCCCGGCATCATTTCCAGCCAAAACAGGTTGAGACAGGTCGAGAAAGGGAAAAAAAAAAAAAGCTTTCGATTCGAGCGGTTTTTACCCGACCCCAACTAGGGAATTCCGAAGAAAATAGAAAAAAAATTCATAAAATTGTCAAACACCAGTTGGGTATCATTTAAAGCCAAAACAGGTTGAGACATGCCGAGAAAGGGAGGAAAAAAAGTTTTAGACCCGAGCGGTTTTCCCCCGACCCGAACTAGAGAATTCTGAAAAAAAAAAAAAATAGCCAAAAATTGAAAAAATCATCCTGGCATCATTTCCAGCCAAAACGGGTTGGGACAAGCCGAGAAAGGGAGAAAAAAAATATTTCGATCTGAGCGGTTTTTACTCGACCCAAACAAGAGAATTCCAAAAAAAAAAAAATAGCAAAAAAATTACAAAAATCGAAAACCATCATTGTGGCATCATTTCAAGCCACAATGAGTCGGCCCAGGTCAAGAAAGGGAAAAAAAAAGTTTTCGATTCGAGCGGTTTTTACACAACCCCAACTACGGAATTTCGAAAAAAATAGCAAAAAAATTCAAAAAATTGCAAAACGTCATCCTGGCATCATTCAAAGCCGAAATGGGTTGGGACATGCCGAGAAAGGGAAAAAAAAAGGTTGTGATCTGAGTAGTTTTTACTTGACCCGAACTAGAGAATTCCGAAAACCATCATCCTGGCCTGATTCCAAGCCATAACAGGTCGGGGCAGGATGAGAAAGCGAAAAAAAAAAAAAAAAAGTTTTCGATCTGTGCGGTTTTTGATCAACCCCAACTAGAGAATTCCGAAAAAAATA
Organism: Quercus variabilis; assembly: GCA_030445155.1. Lineage (NCBI taxonomy): Eukaryota > Viridiplantae > Streptophyta > Magnoliopsida > Fagales > Fagaceae > Quercus > Quercus variabilis. Next base: position 35,650,660 of record CP129449.1, read on the forward strand.
GCAAAAAAATTCAAAAAATTGAAAAACATCATCCGGGCATTATTTACAATCAAAACGTGTCGGGACATGTCGGGAAAGCGAGAAAAAAAGTTTTTGATCTGTGCGGTTTTTCCCCGACCCGAACTAGAGAATTCTGAGAAAAATAGTAAAAAAATTCAAAAAATTGAAAAACATTATCCTGGCAACATTTCAAGCCAAAGCGGATCATGATAGGCCAAGAAAGGGAAATAAAAAAAAGCTTTTGATTTGAGCGGTTTTTACTTGACTCGAACTAGAGAATTGGGAAAAAAAATAGCAAAAAAAATTTAAAAAAAATTGAAAAAAATCATCGTGTCATGATTTCAAGCCATAATGGGTCGGGCTAGATCAAGAAAGAGAAAAAAAAAAAGTTTTCAATCTGAGTGGTTTTGACCCGACCCCAACTAGAGAATTCTGAAAAAATTTGATAAACATCACCCGGGTGTCATTTAAAGCAAAAACGGGTCGGGATATTCCGAGCAAGGGAGAAAAAAAAAAAGTTTTCAATCCGAGCAGTTTTTCCCTGACCCGAACAAGAGAAAAAAATTGCCAAAAAATTTAAAAATATCCTGGCATCATTTCTACCCAATACGGGTCAGGACAGGCCGAGAAAGGGAGAAAACAAATTTTACGATCTGAGCGATTTTTAGCAGACACGAAATAGAGAATTCCAAAAAAATAGCAAAAAAATTTTAAAAATTGAAAACAGTTGTCCTGGCATCATTTCAAGCCCAAACGGGTCGGGCCAGGCCGAGAATGGGAAAGAAAAAGTTTTCAATCCATGCGTTTTCCCTAACCCGTACTAGAGAACTCCGAAAAAAAAAAAAAAAAAAAAAAAAAAAAAAAAAAAAAAAAAAAAAGGCAAAAAAATTCAACAAATTCAAAAATGTCATCCAGGCATCATTTCCAGTCAAAACGGGTTGGGACAGGTCGGGATAGGGAAAAAAAAAAAGTTTTTGATTCGAGCGGTTTTTACCCGACCCCAACTAGGGAATTCCGAGAAAAATAGCAAAAAAGTTCAAAAAATTGTAAAACATCAGTCGGGTATCAGTCAAAGCCAAAATAGGTTGGGACATGCCGAGAAAGGGAGAAAAAAAAGTTTTAGATCCGAGCGGTTTTTCCCCAACCCGAAATAGATAATTCGAATAAAAAATAGCCAAAATTTTCAAAAAATTGAAAAAATCATCTTGGCATCATTTTCAGCAAAAATGGGTCGGGACAAGTAGAGAAAGGGAGAAGAAAAAGATTTCGATCCGAGCGGTTTTTACTCGACCTGAACAAGAGAATTCCAAAAAAAATAGCAAAAAAATTAAAAAAATTGGAAATCATCATCCTGGCATCATTTCAAGCCACAATGAGTCAGGCCAGGTCAAGAATGGGGAAAAAAAAAAAAGTATTTGATCCGAGCTGTTTTTACCCGACCCCAACTACAGAATTCCGAAAAAAATAGCAAAAAAATTAAAAAAATTGAAAAACATCATCCGGGCATCATTTACAATCAAAACGTGTCGGGACATGTCGGGAAAGCGAGAAAAAAAAGTTTTTGATCTGTGCGGTTTTTCCCCGAACCGAACTTGAGAATTCTGAGAAAAATAGCAAAAAAATTCAAAAAATTGAAAAAAATTATCCTGGCAACATTTCAAGCCAAAGCGGATCATGATAGGCCAAGAAAGGGAAAAAAAAAAAAAAAGCTTTTGATCTGAGCGGTTTTTACCCGACGCCAACTATAGAATTCAGAAAAAAAAAATAGTAAAAAAATTCAAAAAATACAAAAACATTATTCGGGCGTCATGTAAAACGAAAACGGGTTAAAACATGCCGAGAAAGGGAGAAAAAAAAGTTTTCGATCTGAGCGGTTTTTACTTGACTCGAACTAGAGAATTGGGAAAAAAATAGCAAAAAAATTAAAAAAAAAAATTGAAAACCATCATCGTATCATGATTTCAAGCCATAACGGGTCGGGCTAGGTCAAGAAAGAGAAAAAAAAAGGTTTTCAATCTGAGTGGTTTTCACCCGACCCTAACTAGAGAATTCTGAAAAAAAAAAACCCAAAAAATTGATAAACATCACCCGGGTGTCATTTAAAGCAAAAAACGGGTCGGGATATTCCGAGCAAGGGAGAAAAAAAAGTTTTCAATCCGAGCAGTTTTTCCTTGACCCGAACAAGAGAAAAAAATTGCCAAAAAATTCAAAAAATTTAAAAATATCATCCTGGTATCATTTCAACCCAATACGGGTCGGGACAGGCCGAGAAAGGGAGAAAACAAAGTTTACGATCTGAGCGATATTTAGCAAACACGAAATAGAGAATTCCAAAAAAATAGCAAAAAAATTTTAAAAATTGAAAACAATTGTCCTGGCATCATTTCAAGCCCAAACGGGTCGGGCCAGGCCGAGAATGGGAGAGAAAAAGTTTTCAATCCGCGCGTTTTCCCTGACCCGAACTAGAGAATTCCGAAAAAAAAAAAAAAAAAAAAAACAAGCAAAAAAATTCAACAAATTGAAAAATGTCATCCAGGCATCATTTCCATTGAAAACGGGTCAAGACAGGTCGAGATAGGGAAAAAAAAAGTTTTCGATTCGAGCGGTTTTGACCCGACCCCAACAAGGGAATTCCGAGAAAAATAGCAAAAAAATTCAAAAAATTGTAAAACATCAGTCGGGTATCATTCAAAGCCAAAACAGGTTGGGACATGCCAAGAAAGGGAGAAAAAAAAGTTTTAGATCCGAGCGGTTTTTCCCCAACCCGAAATAGAGAATTCGAAAAAAAAAATAGCCAAAATTTTCAAAAAATTGAAAAAATAATCCTGGCATCATTTTCAGCAAAAATGGGTCAGGACGAGTAGAGAAACGGAGAAGAAAAAGATTTCGATCCGAACGGCTTTTACTCAACCCGAACAAGAGAATTCCGAAAAAAATAGCAAAAAAAAATAAAAAAAAATCGAAAACCGTCATCCTGGCATCATTTCAAGCCACAATGAGTCGGGCCAGGTCAAGAAAGGGAAAAAAAAAAAAGTTTTTGGTCCGAGCTGTTTTTACCTGACCCCAACTACAGAATTCCGAAGAAAAATAGTAAAAAAATTCAAAAAATTGCAAAACATCATCCTGGCATAATTCAAAGCCGAAACGGGTAGGGATATGCCGAGAAAGGGAGAAAAAAAAGTTTTCGAACTGAGCGATTTTTCCCTGACCCGAACTAGAGAATTCCGAAAAAAATACGAAAAAAATTTTAAAAATTGAAAAACATAATCCTGCCATTACTTCAAGCCAAAACAGGTCTGACCAGACCGAGAAAGGGGAAAAAAAAAGGTTATGATCTGAGCAGTTTTTACTTGACCCGAACTAGAGAATTCCGAAAAAATAGCAAAAAAATTCAAAAAATTGAAAACCGTCATCCTGGCATCATTGCAAGCCAAAACGGGTCTGGGCAGGCCGAGAAAGGGAGAATTTTTTTATTTATTTTTATTTTTTTTTTTCGATCCGAACGGTTTCTACCCGACCTGAACAAGAGAATTCCGAAAAAATAGCAACAAAATTGAAAACCATCATCCTAGCATGATTCCAAGCCATAACGGGTTGGGCCAGGATGAGAAAGGGAAAAAAAATAAAATTTCGATCCGAGCGGTTTTTGATCATCCCCAACTACAGAATTCCAAAAAACAAAAGCAAAAGAATTCAAAAAATTGAAAAACATCATCCAGGCATCATTTAAAATGAAAACGGATCGGGACATGTCGGGAAACCGAGAAAAAAAAGTTTTTGATTCGTGCGGTTTTCCCTCGACCCAAACTAGAGAATTCTGGGGAAAATTGCAATAAAATTCAAAAAATTGAAAAACATTATCCCGGCAACATTTCAAGCCAAAACGGATCTGACAAGGCCGAGAAAGGGAAAAAAAAAAAAAAAGCTTTTGATCTGAGCGGTTTTTACCCGATGCCAACTAGAGAATTCAGAAAAAAAAAATAGTAAAAAAATTCAGAAAATAGAAAACATTATCCGGGCATCATTTAAAACCAAAACAGGTCAGGACATGCCAAGAACGGGTGAAAAAAAAGTTTTCGATCTGAGCGGTTTTTATCTGACTCGAACTAGAGAATTGGGAAAACAAAATAGCAAAAAATTTAAAAAAAATTGAAAACCATCATTGTGTCATGATTTCAAGCCATAACGGGTCGGGCTTGGTGAAGAAAAAGAAAAAAAAAAGTTTTCAATCTAAGCGGTTTTGACCTGACCCCAACTAGAGAATTCTGAAAAAAAATAGCAAAAAAATTCAAAAATTGAAAAACATCACCCGGGTATCATTTAAAGCAAAAACGGGTCAGGATATATTGAGTAAGGGAGAAAAAAAAAAGTTTTGAATCTGAGCAGTTTTTCCCCGACCCGAACAAGAGAATTCCGCAAAAAATTGCCAAAAAATTTAAAAATATCATCCTCGCTTCATTTGAAGCGAATACGGGTCAGGACAAGCCGAGAAAGGGAGAAAACAAAGTTTTCGGTCTTAGCGATTTTTGGCAGACACGAAATAGAGAATTCAGAAAAAAAATTTTAAAAATTGAAAACCATTATCCTGGCATCATTTCAAGCCAAAACGGGTCGGGCCAGGCCGAGAATGGGAAAAATTTTTTTTTCGATCCGTGTGTTCTCCCTGACCCGAACTAGAGAATTCTGACAAAAAAAAAGCCAAAAAATTCAACAAATTGAAAAATGTCATCTAGGCATCATTTCCAGCCAAAACGGGTCAGAACAGGCCGAGAAAAAGAGAAAAAAAAAGATCTCGATCTGAGCAGTTTTTACCCGACCCGAACAAGAGAATTTCGAAAAAAATGGCAAAAAAATTAAAAGAAAAGAAATTGAAAACCATCATCCTGGCATGATTTCAAGCCATAACGGGTCAGGCCAGGTTGAGAAAGGGATAAGAAAAAAGTTTTCAATCCGAGCAGTTTTTACCTGACCCGAACTACAGAATTCCGAAAAATGTAGCAAAAAAATTCAAAAAAATTGAAAAACATCATCCGAGTATCATTTAAAGCAAAAACGGGCCGGGATATACAAAGAAAGGGAGAAAAAAAGTTTTCGATCCTAGTAGTTTTTCCCTGACCTGAACAAGAGAATTCCTAAAAAAATTGCCAAAAAAATCAAAAATTGAAAAATATAATCCTGGCATCATTTCCCTCCAAAACAGGTTGGGACTCTCCGAGAAAGGGAGAAAAAAAATTTCGATCCGAACAGTTTTTACCCGACCCAACAAGCGAATTCCGAAAAAAATAGCAAAAAAATCGAAAACCATTATCCTAGCATCATTTCAAGCCATAATGAGTCGGGCTAGATTGAGAAAGGGGAAAAAAAAAAAATAGTTTTCGATTCGAGCGGTTTTCCCCGACCCCAACTAGGGAATTCCAAAAAAAAAATAGCAAAAAAATGTAAAACATCATCTGGGTATAATTTAAAGCAAAATGGGTTGGGACATGCCGAGAAAGGGAGAAAAAAAAGTTTTCCATCCGAGCGGTTTTTCCCTGGCCCGAACTAGAGAATTCTGAAAAAAAAAATAGCCAAAAAATTCAAAAAATTGAAAAATATTATCCTGGCATCATTTCCAGCCAAAACGGGTCGGGATAGGCTGAGAAAGGGAGAAAAAAAAGATTTCGCTATGAGCAGTATTTATTCGACCCGAACAAGAGAACTCCAAAAAAAAAAAAATAGCAAAAACATTAAAAAAAATCGAATACCATCATCCTAGCATCATTTTAACCTATAATGAGCCAAGCCAAGTCGAGAAAAGGAAAGAAAAAAAAGTTTTTGATTCGAGCGGTTTTTACCCGACCCCAACTATGGAATTCTGTTAAAAATTGCAAAAAAATTCAAAAGATTGCAAAACATCATCCTGGCATCATTTAAAGCCGAAATGGTTTGGGACATGCAAAGAAAGGGAGAAAAAAAAGTTTTCGATAAGAGCGGTTTTTCCCCAACCCGAACTAGAGAATTCCGAAAACAAAATAGCAAAAAATTCAAAAATATCATCCTGACAATATTTAAAGCCAAAACGGGTCGGGCCAAACTGAGAAAAGGGAAAAAGAGTTTATGATCTGAGCAGTTTTTACTTGACCCGAACTAGAGAATTCTGAAAAAAAAATTTCCGAAAAAATACAAAAAATTGAAAACCATCATCCTGGCATCATTTCAAGCCAAAACGGGTCGGGACATGCAGAGAAAGGGAGAAAAAAAAGTTTTTGACTGAGCGGTTTTTATTTGACCCGAACAGGAGAATTTCAAAAAAAAAATAGCAAAAAAAAAAAAAAAAAAATTAAAAAAAGAAAACCTTCATCCTGGCATCGTTTCAAGCATTAATAAGTCGGGCCAAGTTGAGAAGGGGAAAAGAAAAAAAAAAAAGTTTTCGATTCGAACGGTTTTTACCCAACCCAAACTATGGAATTCCGAAAAAAAATAGCAAAAATATTCAAAAAATTGTAACACATCATCCTGGCGTCATTCAACGGCGAAATGGGTTGGGACATGCCGAGAAAGGGAGAAAAAAATATTTTCGGTACGAGCGGTTTTTCCCAGTCCCGAACTAGAGAATTCCCAAAAACAAATAAAAAAAATTCAAAAAATTGAAAAACATCATCCTGACATTATTTCAACACAAAACGGGTCGGGCGGTTTTTTTTGCCGAGCGGTTTTTACTCGACCCCAATTATAGAATTCGGGAAAAAAAAAAAAGGAAAAAAATCGAAAAATAGAAAAACATTGTCTGGGCAAAAAATTGCAAAAAAATTCAAAAAACTGAAAACCATTATCCTAGCATCATTTCAAGCCAAAACGGGTTGGGATCGGCCGAGAAAGGATGAAAAAAAAAAAATTTTCGATTCGAGCGGTCTTTCACGGACACCAAATAGAGAATTCCGAAAAAAGCAACAAAAAGATTCAAAAAACTGAAAACCTTCATCCTGGTGTCATTTCAATCCAAAACAGGTCGGGCCAAGCTGAGAAAGGGAAAAAAAAAGTTGTCGATCAAAGCAGTTTTTCCCCGACCCGAACTAGAGAATTCCAAAAAAACAGCCAAAAAATTCAAAAAAATGAAAAGTATAATCCTGGCACCATTTCCAGCCAAAACGGGTCTGGACAGGCCAAGAAATGGAGAAAAAAAATATTTCGAGCCATAACAGGTCGGGCCAGGCCGAGAAAGGAAAAAAAAAAGTTGTCAATCTGAGCGATTTTTACTCAATCCCAACTAGAGAATTCCGAAAAAAATAGCACAAAAATTAAAAAAATCGAAAACCATAATCCTGGCATCATTTCAATCCATAATAAGTCGATCCAGGTCGAGAAAGCGAAAAAAAAAAAAAAAAAAAGTTTTCGATTCGAGTGGTTTTTACCCAACCCCAACTAGGGAATTCCGAAAAAAAATAGCAAAAAAATTGTAAAACATCATCCTCGCACCATTTACCGCTGAAATGGGTTGGGACATGCCGAGAAAGGGAGAAAAAAAGAATTCGATACGAGAGGTTTCTTCCCCGACCTGAACTAGAGAATTCTAAAAAAATAGCAAAAAAAATCGAAATATTGAAAAACATCATCCTGACATAACTTCAAGACAAAACGGGGTGGGCCAGGCGGATAAAGGGGAAAAAAAAAGTTTTTGATCTTAGCAGCTTTTACTTGACCCGAACTAGAGAATTCCGAAAAAAAAAAATGAGCAAAAATATTCAAAAATTTGAAAGCCATTATCCTAGTATCATTTCAAGCCTAAACAGATTGGGACAGGCTGAGATAGGGTGAAAAACATGTTTTCGTTTCGAGCGGTTTTTAGCAGACATGAAATAGAGAATTCTGAAAAACATAGCAAAAAAATTAAAAAATTGAAAACCATCATCCTGGCACCATTTCCAGCCAAAACAGGTACGGACAGGCTGAGAAAGAGAAAAAAAAAAAAAAAAAAAAGGATTTCGATCCGAGCGGTTTTTACCTAACCCGAACAAGAGAATTCCGAAAAAAAAAATAGAAAAAAAAATTAAAAGAAAAATTGAAAACCATCATCCCGGCATCATTTCAAGCCATAATGAGGCGGCCCAGATCGAGAAAGGGAAAAAAAAAAGAAGTTTTCGATCCTCGTGGTTTTTAGCTGCTCCAACAAGGGAATCTCGAAAAAAAAAAATAGCAAATAAATTCAACAAATTGTAAAACATCATCTAGGCATCATAAAGAGCCAAAACGGATCGGGGCAAACCGCGAAAGGGACAAAAAAAAGTTTTCGATTAGAGCAGTTTTTCCGCGACCCGAACTAGAGAATTCTGAAAAAAAGCAACAAAAAGATTCAAAAAACCGAAAACCATAATCCTGGCATCATTTCAAGCCGAAACGGATTGAGACAGACTGAGAAAGGGGAAAAAAAAAGTTTTTGATATAAGTGGTTTTTCAACTAAGGGAATTTCGAAAAAAACAGTAAAAAGATTCAAAAAATTGAAAAACGTCATCCTGGCATCATTTCCAGCCAAAACGGGTCGGGACAGGCCGAGAAAGGGAGAAAAAAAATATTTCAATCCGAGCGATTTTTACTCGACCCGAACAAGAGATTTCTGAAAAAAATAGCAAAAAAATTGAAAACCATCATCCTGGCATTATTTCAAGCCATAACAAGTCAGGCCATGCCGAGAAAGGGAAGAAAAAAAGTTTTCGATCCCAGCGATTTTTACCCGACCTCAACTAGAGAATTCTGAGAAAAATAGCACAAAAATTAAAAAAATTGAAAACCATTATCCTGCCATCATTTCAATCCATAATAAGTCAGGCCAGGTCGAGAAAGCGAAAAAAAAAAAAAAAAAAAAGTTTTCAATCTGAGCGATTTTTACCCGACTTCAACTAGGGAATTCCGAAAAAAATAGCAAAAAAATTAAAAAAATTGTGAAACATCATCCTGGCTTCATTTAACGCTGGAATGGGTTGGGACATGCGGAGAAAGGGGGAAAATAAAGGTTTTCGATACGAGAGGTTTTTTCCCTGCCCCGAACTAGAGAATTCCAAAAAAGTTAGCAAAAAAATTCAAAAAATTGAAAAACATCATCCTGACATTATTTCAAGACAAAACGGGTCGGGCCAGGCTGATAAAGGGGAAAAAAAAGTTTTTGATCTGAGCACTTTTTACTTGACCGAACTAGAGAATTCCGAAAAAAAAAAAAATAGCAAAAAATTGAAAACCATTATCCTAGCATCATTTAAAGCCAAAACGGTTCGGGATAGGCTGAGAAAGGGTGATAAAAATATTTTTGATTCGAGCGGTTTTTAGTGGACACGAAATAGAGAATTCCGAAAAAAATAGCAAAAAAATTTAAAAAATTGAAAACCATCATCCTGGCATCATTTCAAGCCAAAATGGGTCGAGCCAGGGCGAGCCTTTTCGAGCCAAAACGGGTACGGATAGGTCAAGAAAGAGAGAAAGAAAAGATTTCGATCTGAGTGGTTTTTACCTGACCCAAACAAGACAATTCCGAAAAACAATAGCAAAAAAAAATAAAATAAAATAAAAATAAAAAACCATCATCCCGGCATCATTTCAAGCCATAATGAGGCGGCCCAGGTCGAGAAAGGGGAAAAAAAGGAAGTTTTCAATCCGAGCGGTTTTTACCTGATCCAACAAGGGAATTCCGAAAAAAAAATGTCAAAAATTTTCAAAAAATTGTAAAACATCATGTAGGCAACGTTTAAAGGCAAAACGGGTCGGGGCAAGCCGAGAAAGGGAGAAAATTTTTTTTTTTTTTTCGATCTGAGCGGTTTTTCCGCGACCCAAACTAGAGAATTCCAAAAAAAGCAACAAAAAGATTCAAAAAAACTGAAAACCATAATCCTGACAGCATTTCAAGCCAAAACGGGTTGGGACAGGCCGAGAAAGGGGAAAAAAAAGTTTTTGATCTAAGCAGTTTTTCCTTGACCCGAACTAGGAAATTCCGAAAAAAGCAACAAAAATATTCAAAAAAATGAAAACCATAATCCTGCCATCATTTCAAGCCAAAACGGGTTGGGACAGGCCGAGAAAGGGGAAAAAGAAGTTATTGATCTGAGCGGTTTTTCCTTGACCTGAACTAGAGAATTCTGAAAAAAAAAAAAAAAAAAAAAAAAAAAAAAAATGAAAAACATCATCCTGGCATCATTTCCAGCCAAAACAGGTTGGGACAGACCGAGAAAGGGAGAAAAAAAAGATTTGAATCCGAGCGATATATTTACTCGACCTGAACGAGAGAATTTCAAAAGAAATAGCAATAAAATTGAAAACCATCATCCTGGCATGATTTCAACCCATAACAGGTCGGGCCGGGCCGAGAAATCGAAAACAAAAAGTTTTGAATCCGAGCGATTTTTACCTGAATCCAACTAGAGAATTCCGAAAAAAATAGCAAGAAAATTAAAAAAATTGAAAAACATCATCCAAGCATCATTTAAAACCTAAACAGCTCGGGACATGTCAAGAAAGGGAGAAAAAAAAGTTTTCAATCCGAGCGGTTTTTCCCCTGCCCGAACTAGAGAATTCCGAAAAAAATAGCAAAAAAATTCAAAAAATTGTAAAACATCATCTGCATATCATTTATTGCCAAAACGAGCCGGGACATGCTGAGGAAGGCAGAAAAAACAGTTTTCGATCCGAGCGGTTTTTCTCTGACCCGAGCTAGAGATTTCTGAAAAAAAAAAAAAAAATAGCAAAAAAATTCAAAAAATTGAAAAACATTATCCCAGCAACATGTCAAGCCAAAACGGATCAGGCCCGGTTGAGAAAGGAAAATTTTTTTTTTGATCTAAGCGGTTTTTACCCGACCACAACTGTAGAATTTAGAAAAAAATAGCAAAAAAATTCAAAAAATAAAAAACATTATCCGGGCATCATTTAAAACCAAAACGATTCGGGACATGCTGAGAAAGGGAGAAAAAAAAAGTTTTCGATCGAGCGGCTTTTACATGTCCCGAACTAGAGAATTTCGAAAAGAATAGCAAAATGATTAAAAAAATTGAAAACCATCATCGTGGCATGATTTCAAGCCATAACGGGTCGGGCTAGGTCGAGAAAGGAAAAAAAAAAGTTTTCGATCCAGGCGGTTTTTACCCGACCCCAACTAGACAATTCCGAAAATAAATAGCAAAAAAATTCAAAAAATTGAAAAACATCATCCGGGTATCATTTAAAGCGAAAACGGGTCGGGATATACCGAGAAAGGGAGCAAAAAAGTTTTCAGTCCGAGCACTTTTTCCTCGACCCGAATAAGAGAATTTCGAAAAAAATTGCCGAAAAATTCAAAAAATTAAAAAAAATATCATCTTGGCATAATTTCAAGCCAATATGGGTTGGGACAGGCCGAGAAAGGGAGAAAACAAAGTTTTCGATCAGAGCAGTTTTTAGTCGACCCGAAATAGAGAATTCCGAAAAAGATAGGCAAAAAATTCAAAAAATTGAGAAATATAATCCTGGCATCATTTCCAGCCAAAACAGGTCGGGACAGGCCGAGAATGGGAGAAAGAAAAGATTTCGATCCGAGCGGTTTTTACCTGACCCGAACAAGAGAAGTCCGAAAAAAATAGCAAAAAAATTAAAAAAATCGAAAACCATCATCCTGGCATCATTTAAAGCCATAATGAGCCGGGCCAGGTCAAGAAAGGGAAAAAAAAATAGTTTTCAATCCGAGCGATTTTTGCCTGACCCCAACTAGGGAATTCCGAAAAAAATATCAAAAAAATTCAAAAATTTGTAAAACATCATCCGGGAATCATTTAAAGCCAAAACGGGTTGGGATATGCCAAGAAAGGGAGAAAAAAAGGTTTTTGATTCGAGCGGTTTTTCCCCGACCCGAACTAGAGAATTACGAAAAAAAAAGAAGCCAAAAATTCAAAAAATTGAAAAACATCATCCTGGTATCATTTACAGCCAAACCTAGTCAGGACAGGCCGAGAAGGGGAGAAAAAAAGAGATTTTGATCCGAGCGATTTTTACTCAACCCGAACAAGAGAATTCCGAAAAAAATAGCAACAGAATTAAAAAAATTGAAAACCATCATCCTGACATCATTTCAAGCCATAATGGGTCGGGCCAAGTTGAGAAAGGGAAAAAAAAAGTATTTGATCCGAGCGGTTTTTACCTGACCCCAACTAGGGAATTCCGATAAAAGTAGTAAAAAAATTCAAAAAATTGCAAAACATCATCCTGGCATCATTTAAAGCTGAAACGGGTTGGTTCATGCCGAGAAAGGGAGAAAAAAAGAGTTTTCGATATGAGCGTTTTTTCCTGACCCGAACTAGACAATTCTGAAAAAAATAGCAAAAAAATTAAAAAAAATTGAAATCCATCATCCTGGCATGATTTCAAGCCATAATGGGTCGGGCCAGGACGAGATAGGGAAAAAAAAAGTTTTTGATCCAAGCGGTTTTTTATTCGACCCCAACTGGAGAATTCCAAAAAACAATAGCAAAAAAATTCAAAAAATTGAAAAACATCATCCTGACGTTATTTCAAGCCAAAACGGGTCGGGCCAGGCTGGAAAAGGGGAAAAAAAAGTTTTTGATCTTGGCGGTTTTTCCTTGACTAGAACTTGAGAATTCCGAAAAAAACAGCAAAAAAATTCAAAAAATTGAAAACATCATCCTGGCATGATTTCAAGCCATAACAGGTTGGGCCAGTATGAGAAAGGGAGAAAAAAAAGTTTACGATCCGAGCAGTTTTTGCCTGACCCCAACTAGAGAATTCCGAAAGAAATAACAAAAAAATTCAAAAATTTGTGAAACATCATCCGGGCATCATTTAAAGCCAAAATGGGTTGGGACTTGCTGAGAAAGGGAGAAAAAAAAGTTTTTGATCCGAGCGGTTTTTCCCCGACCATAACTAGAGAATTCCGAAAAAAATAGCCAAAAAATTCAAAAAATTGGGAAACATAATCCTGGTATCATTTCCAGGCAAAATGGGTCGGGACAGGTTGAGAAAGAGAGGAAAAAAAGATTTCGATCTGTGCGGTTTTTACCTGACCCGAACAAGAGAATTCCGAGAAAAATAGCAAAAAAATTCAAAAAATCGAAAACCATCATCCTGGAATCATTTCAAGCCATAATGAGTCGGGCCAAGTTGAGAAAGGGAAAAAAAAAGTTTTCGATTCGGGCGGTTTTTACCCGACCCCAACTACGGAATTCCAAAAAAAAATAGCAAAAAATTTCAAAAACTTGTAAAACATCATCCGGACATCATTTAAAGCCAAAACGGGTTGGGACATGCCGAGAAAGGGAGAAAAAAATGTTTTTGATCCGAGCGGTTTTTACCCAACCCAAACTAGAGAATTACGAAAAAAAAAAAAAAAAAATAGCCAAAAAATTCAAAAAACTGAAAAACATCATCCTGGCATCATTTCCAGCCAAAACGGGTTGGGACAGGCCGAGAAAGGGAGAAAAAAAGATTTCGATCCGAGCAATTTTTGCTCGACCTGAACAAGAGAATTCCGAAAAAAAAAAGGCAAAAAAAATTTAAAAAAAAATGGAAAACCATTATCCTGGCATCATTTAAAGCCATAATGAGTCGGGCCAGGTCGAGAAAGGGAAAAAGAAAAGTTTTCGATCCGAGCGGTTTTTACCCGACCCCAACTAAGGAATTCCGATAAAAATAGCAAAAGAATTCAAAAAATTGCAAAACATCATCCTGGCACCATTTAAAACCGAAACGGGTTGGGTTCATGCCGAGAAAGGGAGAAAAAAATAAGTTTTTGATATGAGCGGTTTTTCCTCGGCCCGATCTAGAGAATTTGGAAAAAAATAGCAAAAAAATTAAAAAAATTGAAATCCATCATCCTGGCATGATTTCAAGCCATAACGGGTCGGGCCAGGATGAGAAAAGAAAAAAAAAAAGTTTTCGATCCGAGTGGTTTTTACCCGACCCCAACTGGAGATTTTCAAAAAAAATGGCAAAAAAATTCAAATAGTTGAAAAACAACATATTGACATTATTTCAAGCCGAAATGGGTCGGGCCAAGCTGAAAAAAGGGAAAAAAAAGTTTTTGATCTGAGCGGTTTTTGCTGGACTAGAACTAGAAAATCCCGAAAAAAGCAGCAAAAAAATTCAAAAAATTGAAAACCATCATTCTGGCATGATTTCAAGCCATAACGGGTTGGGCTAGGACGAGAAAGGGAAAAAAAAAGTTTACGACCTAAGTGGTTTTTATCCGACTCCAACTAGAGAATTCCGAAAAAAATAACAAAAAAAATTCAAGAAATTGAAAAACATCATCCAGGCATCATTTAAAACCAAAACAGGTCGGCACATGCCGAGAAAGGGAGAAAAAAACTTTTTGATCCGTGCAATTTTTCCCCGACCCGAACTAGAGAATTCTAAAAAAATAGCAAAAAAATTCAAAAAATTGAAAAACATTACCCTGGCAAAATTTCAAGCCAAAATGGATCGGGCCAGGCCGTGAAAGGGAAATAAAAAGTTTTTGATCTGAGCGGTTTTTACCCGACCCCAACTATAGAATTTAGAAAAAAAAAAATAGCAAAAAATTCAAAAAATAGAAAAACATTATCTGGGCATCATTTAAAACCAAAACGGGTCGGGACATGCCGAGAAAGGGAGAAAACAAAGTTTTCTATCTGAGCAGTTTTTAGCCGACCCGAACAAGAGAGTTCCTAAAAAAATTTGCAAAAAATTCAAAAAATTGAAAAATGTCATCCTGGCATCATTTCAAGCCAAAACGGGTCGGGACAGTCCGACAAAGGGAAAAAATAAGTTTTCGATCCCAGCGGTTTTTCCTCGACCTAAACTGGAGAATTTCAAAAGAAATAGCCAGAAAATTCAAAAAATTGAAAAATATAATCCTGGCATCATTTCCAGCCAAAAAGGGTCGGGACAGGCCGAGAAAGGGAGAAAAAAAGATTTCGATCCGAGCGGTGTTTACCCGACCCAAACAAGAGAATTCTGAAAAAAAAATAGGAAATAAATTTTAAAAAATTGAAAACCATCACCCTGGCATCATTTCAAGCCATAATGAGTCGGGCCAGGTCGAGAAAGGGAAAAAAAAAGGTTTTCGATCCGAGCGGTTTTTACCTGACCTCAACTAGGGAATTTCGAAAAAAATAGTAAAAAAATTCAAAAAATTGTAAAACATTATCCAAGCATCATTTAAAGCCAAAACAGGTTGGGACAGGCCAAGAAAGGGGGAAAAAAAAGATTTTGATCCGAGCGGTTTTTCTCCGACCCGAACTAGAGAATTACGAAAAAAAAATAGCCAAAAAATTCAAAAAATTGAAAAACATTATCCTGGCATCATTTCCAGCCAAAATGGGTTTGGACAGGCCTAGAAAGGGAGAAAAAATAGATTTCGATCCGAGCAATTTTTACTCGACCCGAACAAGAGAACTTTGAAAAAAATAGCAAAAAAATTAAAAAAAATTGAAAACCATCGTCCTGGCATCATTTCAAGCCTTAATTTGTCGGGCCAGGTCGAGAGAGGAAAAAAAAAGTTTTCAATCCGAGCAGTTTTTACCCGACCCCAACAAGGGAATTCCGAAAAAAAATAGCAAAAAAAATTCAAAAAATTGCAAAACATCATCCTGGCACCATTGAAAGCCAAAACGAGTTGGGTCATGCTGAGAAAGGGAGAAAAAAAAAGTTTTCGATACGAGCGGTTTTTCCCCTACCCCGAACTTGAGAATTCCGAGAAAAATAGCAAAAAAATTCAAAAAATTGAAAAACGTCATCTGGGTATCATTTAAAGCAAAAATGGGTCGGGATATACCGAGAAAGGGATAAAAAAAGGTTTTTAATCCGAGTAGTTTTTTCCCGACCCAAACAAGAGAATTGTGAAAAAAATTGCCAAAAAATTCAAAAAATTGAAAAATATCATCCTGGCATCATTTCTAGCCAATACGGGTTGGGACAGGCCGAGAAAGGGAGAAAACAAAGTGTTCGGTCCGAGCGGTTTTTAGCCGACCCGAAATAGAGAATTCTGAAAAAAATAGCAAAAAAATTTAAAAAATTGAAAACCATTGTCCTGGCATCATTTCAAACCAAAACGGGTCGGGCCAGGCCAAGAAAGGGAAAATATTTTTTTTCAATCCGAGCGGTTTTTCTCCGACCTGAACTGGAGAATTCCGAAAAAAATAGCCAAAAAATTCAAAAAATTGAGAAACATAATCCTGGCATCATTTCCAGCCAAAACGGGTCGGGACAGGCCGAGAAAGGGAGAAAAAAAAGATTTCGATCCGAGCGGTTTTTACCTGACCTAAATAAGAGAATGCCGAAAAAAATAGCAAAAAAATTAAAATAAAAAATAAAAAATTATCAGCCTAGCATCATTTGAAGCCATAATGAGTCGGGCTAGGTCGAGAAAGGGAAAAAAAAAAAGGTTTTCGAACCGAGTGGTTTTTACCCGATCCCAACTAGGGAATTCCGAAAAGAAGAGCAAAAAAATTCAAAAAATTGTAAAACATCATCCAAGCATCATTTAAAGCCAAAACGGGTTGGGACATACTGAGGAAGGGACAAATTTTTTTTTTTTTTTTTTTTTTTTTTTTTTTTTTTTTTTTTTTTTTTTTTTTTTTCGATCCGAGCAGTTTTTCCCCGACCCGAACTTAGAGAATTACGAAAAAAAAAATAGCCAAAAAATTCATAAAATTGAAAAACATCATCCTGACATCATTTCCAGCCAAAACGGGTCGAGACAGGCCAAGAGAGGGAGAAAAAAAAAAGATTTCGACCCGAGCGAGTTTTACTCGACCCGAACAAGAGAATTCCTAAAAAAATAGCAAAAAGAATTAAAAAAATTTAAAACCATCATCTTGGCATCATTTCAAGCCATAATGAGTCGAGCCAGGTCGAGAAAGGGGAAAAAAAAAGTTTTCGATCCGAGCGGTTTTTACCCGACCCCAACTAGGGAATTCCGATAAAAATAGCAAAAAAATTCAAAAAATTGCAAAACATCATCCTGGCATCATTTAAAGCATAAACGGGTTGGGTCGTGTCAGGAAAGGGAGAAAAAAAGGTTTTCGATACCAGCGGTTTTTAGCTGACCTGAAATAGAGAATTCTGAAAAAAATAGCAAAAAAATTGAAAACCATCACCCTCGCATCATTTCAAGCCAAAACTGGTCGGGCTAGGCTGAGAAAGGGAAAAAAAAAGTTTTCGATCCGAGCGGTTTTTCCCCGACCCGAACTGGAGAATTCTGAAAGAAATAGCCAAAAAATTCAAAAAATTGAAAAATATAATCCTGGCATCATTTCAAGCCAAAACGGGTCGGGACAGGCCAAGAAAGGGAGAAAAAAAAGATTTCAATCCGAGCGGTTTTTACGCAACCCGAATAAGAGAATTCCAAAAAAAAAAAAAAAGCAAAAAAATTAAAAAAAAGTCGAAAACCATCATCCTGGCATCATTTCAAGCCATAATGAGTCGGGCCAGGTCGAGAAAGGGAAAAAAAAAGTTTTCGATCCGAGAGGTTTTTACTCGATCCCAAATAGGGAATTCTGAGAAAAATAGCAAAAAAATTCAAAAAATTGTAAAACACCATCCAAGCATCATTTAAAGCCAAAAAAGGTAGGGACAGGCCAAGAAAGGAAGAAAAAGAAAAAGATTTCGATCCGAGGGGTTTTTACTTGACCCAAACAAGAGAATTTCGAAAAAAAATAGCAAAAATATCTAAAACTATCATCTTGGCATCATTTCAAGCCATAATGAGTCGAGGAGTCATCCTTAATGTGGCAGGTTATGCTACAACAATTTGAATGCATGAACGTGGTGTTTAATGAGATTTAGGATCAGATGGATAGGCAAGACGTCGTTATTGCTACTTTGCATGAGGAGCGTCCCTAAAGAGTCCCTAATGCTAGAAGGCAAGAAAGGCGTGTGTGCCTGAATGATTGTGATGATGACTATGTGGATGAGTTCGAAGATGAAGAGGATCAAGCTCCATTGAACAATGAGAGCAGGTTTGTGCCAAGGGGAGAAAGACATGGTAGAGGTTTCCGAAGAGATCCGAGATGGCAAGATAGGACTTACAAAAACCTAGGAAACATCAAAATGAAGATACCATCATTCTAAGGGAAAACGATCTTGAAGCATACTTGGAATTGGAAAAGAAGGTGGAGTTAATCTTTGAGTGCCAAAACTACTTTGAGGAGAAAAAGGTAAAACTCGCTGTCATTAAGTTGACTGACTATGCTATTATATGGTGGGATCAACTTGTGATGAACAGAAGGAGAAACCATGAGAGGCTTATTGAGACGTGGGAAGAAATGAAGGCCACCATGAGAAGGCGGTTTGTCCCTAGTCACTACTATAGGGACTTGCATCAGAAATTACAGAGTCTTACTCAAGGCTATAGGAGTGTGGATGACTACCACAAGGAGATGGAGATCGCCATGATTTGGGATAATGTAGAAGAGGATAAAGAAGCTACCATGGCTTGGTTTTTGAATGGGCTGAATCAGGACATTGACAACGTGGTGGATTAACTATGCTATTATATGGTGGGATCAACTTGTGATGAACAGAAGGAGAAACCATGAGAGGCTTATTGAGACGTGGGAGGAAATGAAGGCCACCATGAGGAGGCAGTTTGTCCCTAGTCACTACTATAGAGACTTGTATCAGAAATTACAGAGTCTTACTCAAGGCTATAGGAGCGTGAATGACTACCACAAGGAGATGGAGATTGCCATGATTTGGGCTAATGTAGAAGAGGATAGAGAAGCTACCATGACTAGGTTTTTGAATGGGCTGAATTGGGACACTGACAACGTGGTGGAGTTGCAACACTATGTGGAGTTGGAGGATATGGTGCACATGGCAATAAAGGTGGAACAACAGCTTAAAAGGAAAGGAACTTGGTCATTTCAAAATCTGGGCTCCTTTGCTTCATGGAGGTGAAATGAGAGAAAAGACGAGGGAGCTATTTTTAAGTCCAAAATGAACCACCAAAAAGGAGAGATGAAGTTCCTAGTGTTAACAAAGGTAATAAACGAATCCCAGACTCATAATCGTGACATTAAGTGTTTTTGTTGTTTGGGAGTAGGTCATTTAGCTTCACAATGCCCAAATAAGAGGACCATATTTGCATGTGTTGATGGAGAGGTGGAAATTGAAAGCGAGGGCAATGATGACTAGTTTCCATCACTTGAGGATGCTTGTGACGATGATGTGTAGTATCTAGTGGAGGGTGAGTCACTTATAGCTAGGTGTGCTTTAAGTGCTCAAGTCAAAGAGGATGACATGGAATAGCAAAGGGAGAACATTTTTCATACTAGATGCCACATCAATAATAAGGTATGTAGTATGATCATTGATGGGGGAAGTTGTACTAATGTGGCTACCACTACTTTTGT